>CM021103.1:491112772-491152427 GCA_007115665.2 Sequoiadendron giganteum
CGCATCCCTATTCTTGTTTAAAGAGTTTGGAGCTATTTGGAGCTATAAGAGTTTGTTGCATGCCATTTTTTATTGGAGTTGTCATCATATTTGCTTCAAAAATCCAGTTTTCACTCATTTGTAGGAAAAACGATTTTTGAGTTTTGTAGCCAGCATCGAAATCTGAACTGGGTATCATTTAGATTTTGCATATCTTACACAGATCTGGAGAAAATCGTAATTTAAAAAGTGTTGGGCGTTATTTTTCTCCTAGCTGAAGGTTAAAAAAAATCAATTTTTCATCTTCTGCTTGTTGGATCAAGAAACGATTTCTGGGTTTTATTTTTATAATCAAAATATTTCTGGGTTTTTATTTTTGTCTACAAACTATAAGTAGGTTTTCCAGAAATCAAATTAGAAATAAATATTTTTGCTAGAAAACTCGTTTCCTGTAGGCTAAATTCAGTTTTTTTGAAAAATTCATAACTTTTGGCCACGATGTCCATTTTTGGCAAACGAGATATTGACGGAAAGCTTGTTTTGAGCACTTCATAGTGGTGTAGGCCATGTTTTCAGATTTGATCATCTACACAAATCTGAAGTTATTTTTATCATGGAGGCAGATGTAAACATTGGTTTGTGCATGCACTCTTTTTTGTTTGCATGCAGTAGGCTTGCATTTTGTTTTTAATTTATGCATGTTTTGCATATTCTCTTTTTTTTCAATCATTGGGTATTGTAATAAATAAACTGATATAAAGTTTCATTAGGGGGGTCTCTTGCATAATAATCTGATTAGAGTGTGCATGCACTTTGATCTTCATTGTGTTTTGATGACAACTCGCACGGGTTGTAATCTGGTTTCTTAGTTTATTTTGGCCACTTTTTTGTCTTAGCTTGACACATATCAGATTCATCGAATCCATCTCAGTTTGAGGGCCACTAAATTTGTGGTTAATGTTCCAGAGTCTTTATGGTACTTGTTCTCATGGAAAAGTTTTAGTCTCAGTTTGACATCGGCATCGAGATTCACGGCTTCCAAATTTTGTCATCATCTTTTCATCTACTATTGCTTTATGGATTCTAGGGTTGTTCCAGTTTGGTGTTTTTGAGTGTTCCGTGGCATTGGGTTTGCTGTTGCATTATTATGATTCCGATATGGTTTCTTGTAGACAGAAGTATCTTTCCTTGCTTGCCGGATTGTGGTTCTAGTGTTACTCCATAGTGTTCTTCCAGTGCTTCTTTGCTGCAGTCATCTAATTGTAGGGGGGTTGTCCCACTAGATTTTCCTTCTCTACCTCATTATTGCATTTGTACATGGGTACCTGATCTAGTCTTGTTGCTGGGACCCATTCATGCTTTCTTTCATTGATCTTAGTTTTAGGTGCATGCTTATCTAGTCTCCCTAAGTTGCACTTATGGGGGAGTGTTAATGTAATTAATTAATTATTACACTAGTATAAGTTAACTTAGGTTTTAATTAATCATATTAGTCCTAAGTTGCATTTAATCATTTAATAAAGTTGTTGAAATAAGATTCCCTTCTAGAAGATGAATTGTCTTTTCTAGAACTTATCTCCATCTTGTTATCATTCCCTAGGTAGTTGGTTAGGGTTTTTTGTTGTCACATGAAGTATGATTTGAACACTTGGCAACTTCCTTTGCATTTTAGGTTTAGCACTTTCCTATATAATAAGGGATATGTACTCTTTGTAATTAATCCATCTATCAATCAATCAATACTTTCTTTGTGGTTGAATATTTTTTCAAACCCTTGTTTGTTTTCTCTATCCATTCTCTTCCTTGTGATATGTATCCATTTGCATGCAAGTGATCTTGGAGTCTGAAGTTGGTTTTGACAATTTCTACAAAAACATCTCAAAAATACCAAAAACAGCCTCAAAATATCTGAAAAAATCCAAAATGGTGCATCCATCTCATCTCCTTTTCACCCGTGACTTTTATCACTCATAATAAAATTAATAATTGCCTTCACCCTTTGGTGAGTTGGTCAGCAGTAGGTCTAGCAGGATCAAAAGTGAACACTCTAAATCGTCAGTCTTGAAAGTCTAAGTCAATAAGCAAGCAAGTTGGTCTACTTAGAGTATCAATAGCTTATCACCCAATCAGTCCCACCAAACCCTGATCACTAAATGTCCTAGGATGAATCCTTCCCACGATGGACATAAGCATCAGGTACCTCACAGTAGTTTAGCCTTGGCTAGTGGTATGAAGAACATTAGCTTGTTTGTTTACTTATTCTTGGTCTTTGTTGACTTATCTTACTTTGCGCTCATTCCAAGGACCTCTCGATGATGCCTAAACAAAACAGGTTTAGAGAGAAAGGAATGGGGCAACGATCATTATCTTTTTTATTTGTTGTGCTTGTTGGATGTTCTTGTAAAATAATTTGGCGAATACTTGCTTTGCTAGGTCCATCCTAGCAAGGTTTCTGTATGTCAAGTGTGAAAAATAATACTCCTATCTGATTTTCAATTCAAAGTCCATCACACTGGGTACAACGCTATCCTAATCCTTTATACCTTGATGCATCGTACCTATGTGTGTTATCAAAAATAAAGTAATTGGCCCTTTGAAAATCCCAACTCCTGGTAAGCAAATCATCATCATCATCATCATCATCATAATGTAGGATTTTTGGATCCTCCTTCTATCATTCTTATTCTTCTTATTCTTCTATCTTTACTAAAATTTCTATCTAAAATCAGTGTGTTGTACCAGAATATACATGACGCTACCCATGGCCGATGATTGTATATACATCATTAGAATTATCTACATCAAAGAATTATCTTTCATCCTCTGATAAGTAGAACCACTCCTCTCGGATTTTATCATGATCTCGATCGAAAAATTAGCATTTCCGCTCAATCTCTTGAGGGGGAAGTATACCAGCATAATCCTTCCACTGGGGCAATAGTGGGGCATCTGAAAAAATTGAGAAATTTTTAACTTTAATCACAGCAGTTTATTTTTTTGAACCAATGCAACAAGTACATTGCTTCAAAGAGGGGTAAAATGTAGACATGGAAAATGTACAATTCGATCCGACACATTGGATCCTAATTTACTAATACCATTTCATCCTGAATCATCTCCTTTGCTAGTCATTTAATCGAATAATCTGTATTTGATTAAATTCATCACTCTTCATCTCTTAATTAAATAAATCAACTTTATCTAATTAAGTCATCATCTCTTGTTAATTAAATAAATCAATTTTATTTAATTATTTCTGTAATCCCTCTTTAATTAAATAATTCATCTTATTTAATTAAATCCCTCAAGTCCTCTTATTAAATTGAATAAATTAAACCTTATTTAGTTTAATCTAACATTATCCCCTTTGGTTAAATAATTCAAAATCATTTATTTAATTAAACCCTTCCTCTAAATTTGATTTAAAATCAATTCATAAATTTAAGTCTAAATTGTCACATCTCCTAAATTCCTCATTAAATTAATTAAAATTTGATTAATTTAATCTTAATCTATGTCACATTCTCTAGAGAATGCAACTTGCACAATAAATCAATTACTTTGATTTATTAATTCATCTATTTTCCCTCACATGGCATAAAAAGGGAATATTCCCTCAAATTTGAATTCAAATTCAAATGGACTTGGTCCTTCCAACAAGGCATTTAAGACCTCTTACATGTCCTTTGCATTGAGCCAAGTGACATTAACTCCATTTCTTTCATCCCCCTAAACATGTCACTTCATCAAATTCAAAATTCAAACTTGTGCATTGATCAAAATGTGTTCAACCTTCAACCATTCACATCTTGACAAGTAGCACTTGGCCATTGGATGTTGAATGATCCCACATTTCTTATTTTCACTCTCTCTTCCATTTTGGCAATCTATAAATGAGAGACTCTTCCTCTCATTCTATCATCCACAACTTGAGTAAACTTACTCTACTCAACTTCATCCTCAATGCAAGATCTTAGCTAAGTTATTGCAGGTTTTCTCAAGAACTCATCTTGTTCTTCATCAACAAAGTGGATCAATCTCCATCAAATCATAAAGCTTGCAAAGGAGTTGGGAAAGTTCTGATTTTGACACATCAATTGGCACCAACTCCCCCATGGGATCATGAGTTTTCTTTGTTTAAATTAGGATTTCATCTATATTTCATGTTGTTCTTCATATTTTCCTATTTTGAGCATTGTAAATGGATTTCATGGGGAATCCTTGTTTCTTGCTTACATATGATCTAATAATATGATTGTTTGTTGTATTTGTGTAGGTATGAAATTGGGGTTCATAGTAACGTTTGGTGACATTAAATGGTGTATGATCAATGGTTGCGATCCATGGGAGGTTGTTCAACCATGTCATAAATCCTGAGTGCTTCACTAAACAACCAAGGAGACCAAGGGTGCACACCTTGCAATAGTAACATTGTATGTTTTTCATTCATCATTCCTTTATTTCATTACAAGGTTTGATTACCAAAATGGGGTTTGACCAAGGCAAACCCCTATCCACTAACAAAAGAAAATTTTCCCCTCTCTTTAGTATGTGATTTGTAGGTGAAGATTGAAGAAGCATTGAGGAGGAAGATTGGAAGAAGTTGTTAAAGTGTATAGAGTTGTCAAATTTGTCATCAAGTCTTGGAGAACATTGAAGAACACATACAGGTTGATTTTTAGAGATTCGGATCTAGAAACCTAGAGAAGAAAATTGAGTAGACTAAGAAGAGGAGATTCAAATCCTAAAGTTTAAGAAAATCCTAACTAGACCGATTCGCCACTTCTGGTGAATGAGACCCAGTTTTGGTCAAAATTTAGATTTTTGTAGATTCAGATACCCATTCAGAAGATTCTTGTTCTCGCATAGAAACCAAGATTTTGGATTGATTTACCTAGCTTGGAGAATGAGTCCCACTCAACATTGAAATAAAAATTTCCAACAAATTTCAGAGCACCATTCAGTCATCTCCAGATTTCCAGGTGCATACATTCCTTTTTATAGGTTTTTGTTTTGTTTTGTTTGCATTTTTAAGTCATTTTGTAGGTCATTGCATCATCTTAGGGCTTAATATTACATCTTACATTTCATTTGTCTTTCCAAGTTATTACTTGGTGGTGAACCCCTCATTAGCCTATAATCAACCCGTAAGACAACCCCATTACAAGATCTCTTTCTCTTTTGCATTGAGATCTCTAGGGTTATTCTTGAGTGGAATAGTTGAAAGTGGGTGTGTTCTATGTCCTAAGCCATACAATAACACTCAAATCCCATTTTTAATCTGTTCTAGATGGATTTGGAATATTTGTTTTTTTTTTGGATTTTGCAATATTTGGATGTTTTTATATTTTTGAAATATTTGGATGTTTTTGGATTTTGCAATATTTGGATGTTTTTTTGCATTTTTTAAAGGTGACCAAATCAATAAGTGAGCTAGAAGATATATATCAAGATTTATTCCAAAGAATAACAAAAGCACCTACCCCCAGTATCTAGCAATGTTTGAAAAATTATGAGTGGATGGACTAGTGTGATAGAAATGGATGTGTGAAGGATGTGGAGGATAGGCATTATGCAAATAGATCTAGGATAAGGGATTTACTTCCAAGGACTATCTCATAATAGGATATATTGTTTTACCTAGGCTAACTATTTGGATAGTGCTAGATGTAGGTGATGGTATGCCATGGGATAGTAAATAGTCAAAGGAAATGAACATAGAAATATTTTCTCAAAAAGCATGTTTTGAACTATATGCACCTAGTCTTTGTCAAGATCAATTTGGATAGGGAAGATGTATGAAAATAGAATGGATTGGATGGATAGTGGTGCTAGGATGAAATAGCATGGTGTATGGGATAAGATGCTCCTAATTGGAATGATATACATATATAATATATTTTACACATGATGCCCATGGATTTGTTTTCATCATGGTACTTTCCTAAAGTGCCATGATAATGGTTTTCCCTAGAGGACAATTTTTTTATCTTTAATTTTTCTATTCTTTTTAATCTTTGCTACACATGACACTTGTTTTCCAAGTTTTCACAATGAAACTTTCCCAAGGCGCCACTGAAGTGGTTTTCACCAAAGGAAAAAAATATCTTTATTTTTTTCAATTTTAATTTATTTTTTGAATGATCATCAACTATGTGGGACCACTTGGTGGTGTTGATATAGATGCTACTATCATAATGTGTCAATAATTTCCTACCTTGAGGAGTTTCTTTGCCAAGGTAAAATAACTTACATATAGCCCATGGATGTTCTTGTGGTCATTGTTGATACTTAGTTTGGCTTTATTTAAATACACACATCATGATAGAATGGCATTAGATTCCTTATGATAAAGTGTTGTTGCTAGGACACGATCAATGCGATATTTAATATTTTTGGATTTTAGGTGAGATGTTGGATGTTGATGGGGGATATGAGATGTGGATGAATTATTTGGTGGTTTGGATGTGCAATCTTGAGTTTGTTTGGGACCAATGGTTTTATACACTTTATGTGTTGGTATTGAAGAATTTTTTGAAATAGGTGGACATTTTTGATAGATGGAAATAATATTTTGATTTGGCTCTATAGTTTCATTAACTATTGGAACTTTATTTGGATTGGATGCTTTACATGATCCAATTTTCTTTGGGATCCATTTTGAATTTATTTGTCCACTTTGATATTTGGATTTATTTGCTTCAAAAATTTGGCTTTGATATTTTTTTTTTGGTAAGGAGCTTTCTTATGTTGTGATGGCACTCTCAAATTTTGCAAATTTGAGATGCCTATTTCAAATTTTGCAAATTTGAGATGCCTATTTCAAATTTTGCTTCTGCACTTTCATAAGTGCACCTAATGAATTAGTCTCGACTGACCCATTTTGGAGGCTTGTAATTTGAAACCTGTTGATTGTCGTGCAAAATCCAATTGCAGACACACTCAGTTGACATATGTGAGCAAACATGTCAAATTTTAGCTTTCGACGATAAGTTCTGATAGCGTTTTGAAAAGTGAAGCTGGAAGGTTTTTGCACTATTCTACTATTTGCAGATTATCAGTTTGCAAAACGGCTTCCTGTTTGAGCTTGGTTTTTGCAACCAGTTCACTGTCATGTAGAATAAATTTTGTTCCATATTCTCCATACCTAAATGATCTCGGGTGTCAGTTTGCAGAACTTCATGATTTGATTTGCTATTTTTAGCAAATCGAAACCAAATGCAGTTTGTTATGTTTTACAATTGAATTCCTGACAGCCTTTCTGAGAGGCCAACTTAGCCGATTAATATCTGGTTCCTCGTGATCTGTTTCTCTGATCCGTCTTTTGTACAACTGATGGATCAAATGACTATGTGCTTGCAAGTTCTTATGGTTTCACGAGGTCGTTTGATCAGTTTCCCAGGACGATTCTTGAGCCCACTGGGTTAGTTTTGCCCATTTTCCAAATGGGATAGAAAACAGCTGTTGATGAAGACCCAGTTCATTTTTCAACTTCAGAGGTATTCAAAAGGCAGTATCAAATCAATTTGACTATGAAACTTTTTTGAAAATAATTTTTTTTTTAGTCGGACCCATTTGGGGCCCAACATGCTTTCCATAATTATGAAAGATGCATATCTTCTTTTAATTATGGGTGCATGGGTGAAAAGAGAACCGGGGTCGTTGTCAATTACAAGTGAATGAGTTTTAGGAACAAAGGGGATTCAGTCAAGGTTGCTCTAAATGAATCACATGATACCTATTAGAACAACTTTTGTTGTTAAGGGTATCCATGGGAGGCATAAGTAATGAAGAGGGCAATAATATAAGCTCCCATGGGATAATGTCATAATACTGTTTGAACAACTACATGATACTGGAAAGGTTGTGTCTTCTATGAACTCTGGCACTATCAAACCAGTTGAGAAGGAGATCCATGGGTCATAATTTTGATGTAAGGAGAATGACGGCATAGACATGGTGTGTGGCCTATTTGATAAAATGCCCCAGCAAGTATAGTCTCATGCAATACCATTGCAACAGGGTATGCACCACAAGGATGTGATCATGAGACTATTTGTTCAGTCCTTGAGAACAGAATGGCGACTCTATTGGGGAGAATTTGAGAAAATTTTAATTGCAGAATCTAGCCTTAAGAGTCAGTGCATAGAGTCAAATGATCTACCATTCTGATTTAGTTCAAAGTTTGAAGGATTTCAACCCTAGAGAAGAAAGTGTTGCAGTGAACCTGAACAATTTTGTAATCTGTGGTGCTCTGCTAGTGGAAAGGAACTCATAAAGAAGTTTAACTAAAAAATAACTTCATACTACTTGAAGTTCAGTCCTCTGTGAAAAGAGGTGGCGACTCTGTTTGATAGAACCTGTTGAAAATTCGAAGAAGGTTCTAGATCTACAAATACTACCATTCAAGAAGACAATCTGCAACAGCTGCAAAAGTTCCCAAGTATTCTTCATTCTTGGTTTTGAAGAAACTTGTATATGGAAGCCATATTTGAACATCTTAGACAATACTTTGGTTCCCTATTGAGTGTTTAGCACTAAAAAAGGGAAATAACAGTAATACTTCATTTGCATACTTCTGAGTTGTAATTTGCAGCCTATATATCTTGTTGGAGAAGTATGTTTGTTTTAAATTTTCCCATTAAATAGATATCATATGTAAATGCATTTGAATCATGCATTCTGTTATTCTAAGATTGTTATGAAAGGTAGAAATAGGGCAAATAAATGATCAACTGTAGAGTTGATATGTAAAATCTGAAAAGGCAATTCAAGATGCCTCAATACATGCACCCTGGCATGGGTCCAGATGGAACTGTGGTTTGTGATCAGTCCCAGCCAGATTGTCAAAAAGGTTTTAGCACTGGAAGGTACAGAGCTATCAATTTCAGTAGCCTTAGTGGTTACCCAAATGACATTCTAGCTAAAGTCAGAAATAGGTTACCAAGGTTCATTGGTGATAAGGCTGAATCGACAAATAAGCATTTGCAAGAGTTTAGAAATTTGATGGATGATTATGAGATTGATCATGAGGATGTGATCATGATATTATTTGTTCAATCCTTGAGAGGAGATGCAAGAGAGTGGTTCTCTTATTTACCAGCCTCTTCTGTTCATTCATGGGAAGAGTTCAAGGCAGTGTTCATGGAACAGTTTGGAGAAAGGATTAACCCTATTCTAATAAGGAAAAAGTTCATGAACATGGAGAAAGAGAAAGATGAGTTAGTCCCATCTTTTAATCTCAGATTCTCAATGATCATAAGAGATATTCTGGAGAACATAAGGCCAAATGATGCTGAATGTTTGGCTGTGTACCTGGGAGCTTTTGACAAAAAGATGAGTTCTTTGTTGAGGGATAAAGAGCTTGCAACTTTGCATCAAGCATATCAGATGGCTATGGACATTGAGAACAATTTAAGATACTCAATTCTGAAAGGACATAGGGCTTTGAGTGTTAGTCATCCTAACACACCTCAGGAAAATAGAACTCATAGATTAGTTAATAAAAGTGTTTGTCAAGAGGGTAGTGATGCTGCTGCTCCAATTTATCCATCGTCACGATCTGCAGATCCTAATGAACTTCATGTTAAACATCATCAAACTATGGTGTCTCAAAATGAAGGTAGTAGCTATTTGTTTCAAGAAAGTTAGACAATGATCCACAAGAATAATAAGAGTGTGTTTGGAAATGAAGATATCTATTGTATGAAAGAGGACACTAACTGTAATCACTTTACAATCAGCACATGGGCAGATCCTTGCAATAGTAATGAAGAGGAAGATACATGGTTTGATGAGCAAATAATTATGTATGAAATTTTTTCTTGTAATACCTTGAATGATGAAGGAATAGAAGAGATAAAGGTCATCATTCCATGTCATGTTTCAGTCAGTGAAAATGATACAATTTCTGACGACATTCTTTCTCAAGTTGGTGACCAAGACATTGAAGATGAAATTGCAAGCGCTCACTCTAAAGAATCTGAGCATGGTTTATGCAGTGATAGGTCATCTTGTGATGAGGATGTTGATGAAGGCCAAACTGATTTCTCTTCTGATGATTGTGAAAGCTCTTATGAGAACGACTTAGAGGTATGTTCTTCACATAATGGATATAGTGATATGGACACTGATGAAGTCATTTATTCACCAGTGAATGATCAAATTACACTTGAGATAGACTTGGAATGTAGTCCGAGTTTGACATCAATGGAGCATGTGGATTCTGTTAATGATGAATAATCTGAGGACGAACATATATGTGTTCAATTTGCTGATCATGAGCATAGTACTACTGGAAGTGATGAAGATGTTGAAGAACCTATTTATATCTTTGTTGTCCATGACTGCTTGTATGAAATAGAGATGGAAATGTCAGTGGTACATAAGAATGATGATAATGTGCATAGTGACAATCACCTAAATCTAGAATCAGCATTATCATCCATAGATAATGTGAAACAGTTTGATGGACTTTCAAGTTGTGTTGACATTACAAGATCTGTTGATCAATGTGTAGAGAAGTCACATGATGCAGATAATAATGGATGTGATGTTAGTCATTATAAAATATAATATGGATCTTACCTTAATGATTTGTCTCATCTTGATGGTTTGAAGGATGAATTTCACATCATGTGTGAACCTGAGATAGAGAACACTACTCATGCATTCAATGTTGATAATTTTGCTCAGTGTCATGAATTGAAAGAAGTTGAAAGTACTTTTAATATTGACAAATCTGATTTTCAGAATCATGAAACACATGATAATGTGTTTGGGTTGTGGTGTTTGGATGAGGACAAGCCAACTTGTGATGTATTCCAGTTGGAGGAGATACAAATGTATGAGCATTTTTTGCTCAACACACAAGATGATTGCATGTTGCTTTTCAACGATGATGTCTCCTCCAAACTTGATCATGATGAAGGGATTAGTGAGTGTGATAAGACCATATTTTCATGTGATCTTGATCACCAGTTTCAAGTGTTGTTGTCTGATATCAAATCAGAAAATGAAATGATGAACAGTGATGTGGCTTATCTGATTTGGTTGACACTTGATGACAAACTTGAATAGGGAACAATTTTTTACCTGCATAAGGGCAGTTTGATATTGTTGTTTGCAAAGATATAGTCACCAGTGTTGATTTGGTTTGACAGATGCAAGCATGACTTGAGGGATATCAACTCTTTTTACAGAGTTGTATTTGACAGAGGTAAATGTTGATCCCCATTTTTCATTTGGTGGCCTGGGGTCATTAGATGAAATTAAAAAATGAAGTTGCATAGGGGAGTAGTTTCAAGGCACCTGTCGAAAAACAACATTTGGTCTACTCTCCAGAGATCTGGAATCTTGCAATTCCCACAGGGGGCATACATCCCCAGTCGGAGCCACTGATGGCACTCTCAAATTTTGCAAATTTGAAATGCCTATTTCAAATTTTGCTTCTACACTTTCATAAGTGCACCTAATGAATTAGTCCCGACTGGCCCGTTTTGGAGGCTTGTAATTTGAAACTTGTTGATTGTCGTGCAAAACCCAATTGCAGACACACTCAGTTGACATATGTCAGCAAACATGTCAAATTTTAGCTTCCAATGATAAGTTCTGACAACGTTTCGAAAAGTGAAGCTGGAAGGTTTTTGCACTATTCTGCTATTTGCAGATTGTCAGTTTGCAAAACAGCTTCCTGTTTGAGCTTGGTTTTTGCAACCAGTTCACTGTCATGTAGAATAAATTCTATTCCATATTCTCCATACCTAAATGATCTCGGGTGTCAGTTTGCAGAACTTCATGATTTGATTTGCTATTTTTAGCAAATCGAAACCAAATGCAGTTTGTTATGTTTTGCAGCTGCATTTCTGACAGCCTTTCTAAGAGGCCAACTTAGCCGATTAATATCCGGTTCCTCGTGATTTATTTCTCTAAGCCGTCTTTTGTACTATACTGATTGATCAAATGACTATGTGCTTGCAAGTTCTTATGGTTTCACGAGGTCGTTTGATCAGTTTCCCAGGACGATTCCTGAGCCCACTAGGTCAGTTTTGCCCATTTTCCAAATGGCACAGAAAACAGCTGTTGATGAAAACCCAGTTTGTTTTTCAACTTCAAAGGTATTCAAAAGGCAGTATCAGATCAATTTGAGTATGAAACTTGTTTGAAAATGAATTTTTTTTTAGTCGGACCCATTTGGGGCCCAACATGCTTTCCATAATTATGAAAGATGCATATCTTCTTTTAATTATGGGTGCATGGGTGAAAAGAGAACCGGGGTCATTATCAATTACAAGTGAATGAGTTTCAGGAACAAAGGGGATTTATTCAAGGTTGCTCTAAATGAATCACATGATACCTGTTAGAACAACTTTTGTTGTTAAGGGTATCCATGGGAGGCATAAGTAATGAAGAGGGCAATAATATAAGTTCCCATGGGATAATGTCATAAAACTGTTTGAACAACTACATGATACTGGAAAGGCTCTGTCTTCTATGAACTCTAGCACTATCAAACCAGTTGAGAAGGAGATCCATGGGTCATAATTTTGACGTAAGGAGAATGGCGGCATAGACATGGCGTGTGGCCTATTTGATAAAATGCCCTAGCAAGTATAGTCTCATGCAATACCATTGCAACAGGGTATGCACCAGGTGGATGTGTGATTTCTCAATAACCTCTAAACTAAATGAGACTTTCGAGCAAATGCAATTAACATATGCATGGATGAAATTGCAAGAGGAGACCATGCCCTACACACCAATGAAGCTTATGAGCCTACGCTGGCCATGAAGGATCCACACACAATAGTGAATGTGGGGAGAGAGGCAGTGAGCTTGTGGAGTGGACGCGGCCAGTGAAGGTGTGAGGACCCACGACCAGTGGTGGAGAGTGGGTGTAGCCTGTGGAAGATGGAAGGCACGTGGGTGTGTGAGCTGGAGGGCCTACACATCAATGAAGAGACTCGTACTAGGCCAGAGGAAAAGCCCAGAGAAGCCCATGGCCTAACAGTGCAAGGAAGCAAAGAGGGATAATGGTGAGACCCATGCCTAGCAATGGTAGATCAGCAGGTGAACTCACATAGTCAGCCAAAGGAACCTGCGAGTGTGGAGGAAGCAAAATGATGGAAGCCCATACCAGGCATAATGGCAGGTGCGAACAACAGAAGGGGAGAAGCCCACATCAATGAAGAAGTGGAGAGCCCATGAGCAGGTAAGGAAGCACGCAGGGGGAATACCACGCGCCAATCAGCAAAGGGAAGCCCGCGGCCATGAGGAAAATCAAGAAAAAAGGGCAGAAGCCAACAACGGGAGTTGCAAACACTCCAAAATGGAGGATTAGGGCATTCTCACAGACCTCGTGAGAATGCTGATGACAAGGCCAAAATGAGTCTGAGGTATGCGATCACGGGAAGAGCCCGATTTTATAAATTTCAAAAATTTAAAAATGTTGGATAGTTTTGACTTTAAAATAGAGGTGGGTCCCGGGAGAAATTTCAAAGGTATGTGGGGGTAAAATTTTAAGTATTTACTCCATGGTGTAACCAGGAGAATATTTAAATGGAAATTTGCATTTAGAGGTAAATAATTCACCCGAGGGTGTGAAATGTAAAATATTTCAAAAAATGAAATATTTAAATGAGGCATAGGTAAAGTTTAATTTATCCCACCAAATAGTAAGAGTTTTAAATATTTAAAAGAAATGCTTTTAAATACAGTTGAATGTGGGTATTATATAAAGTGAATTTTATTCACTTTATAATGAAATATGTTTGCTGAATATGCAAGATATAAGTGCAGCAAAGAGGTAAAAATCAGCCCCAAATATAAAGGTATTGCTCCAGCATTGTGAACAGAAATGAAGAGTAAAAGGCTGAAACAGCATGTGCACGGGAATGAAGTTTTGAGCAGCTAGATGAAATTTGAAGAATCTCCACATGGGCAGATTTTCTGTTGTTGGGCAATGATGGGAAAAGGCAGTTTTGAAAGGTGGAGTTTGTTGAAGGAGGAAGAGAAGATATTATTTTGCAGATTTGCTGATCAATGGGAATGGAGCTGCCATGTGTCTGCAACAGATTCAAATTTAGGGCTGCTCCTATTTCCTTCTATTCTCTATATCTTCTATTCTCTTCTCATTGTACAGGGTTTTGAGTTTTTTGTATTGGGCTGGGTAGATAGAGGTTTGTTAACTCTGAGTTATTTTGAGTCTAGAAGTTGTAATTTCTGATTTTATGAGCAACTACAGCCAGTTTGTGCAAATAAATCATGAAATGTGTTTACATTTTCATGAATATATTCAATTTGTCTCCATACTTGTACAGTTAAATCATATGAATTCAGTAATACAAAGTATTTTGAGTTTGTCATCTCAAATTTCATGAGATTGTGTTATTTGTTTATGGATCTATTTCAAAGAAATGGTTAAATACTGTGAGCAGATAATAGTGATTTTAAGTGTGCAGGTTGGATTTGATAAGGAGAATTTGATGGATAATAGGAGTGGGATTGTTGGTGTAAGACACTAATAGTTGATGCAAAACATCAACAATTTTAGATCCACTGGTTGAATACTATTTGCTGATAAAGTTGTCTTATGTATTTGACTCCATAGCCCAGAATTGGCACTGATTTATCTTGCAGCTTAATGCATCTCAGAAACAAAATTTTAAATGTAAAATCATTCTTGTTCTTATTGTTTGGACAGTTGTGTCTGTCATGTTCTCCTTGCTGATTAGTGAAATTCATTCAATAGTTTTCCAATATTGAGTGATATTTTAAGTTTCTCAGCAATTCTATGAGAGCATAATCTGTTAAGCAATATCCTATTACTTGTGTGTCTAGATTGTTTGATATTGCTAAAGGGTTACCCCCCTAAGTCTTACAGAGCCTGAAGTGCAGGGGAAATGTGTATCCATTCCATTTCCTGTTAGTTCACCACTAGTCTTTGTTGTTCTTCAATATAGAGGTTGGCTACCTCTTAGAGAATTTCAAAGTCTAGCTAGGTTGCATTTTTAAACACCAACATGTTGGTCCCAATTAGTGGGTTGAAGGATTTGAGAATGATGGTTTATGATATGGATAGTTGGAGTGTTGGGAACAAATTTATTGTAAGGACTATTCATGGCCCCTATTTTGATGTTTGCATTAGATAAAATTGCCCCCGATATCATGGAGTACCTCTAATATCATTAGGTTTCTTGATCAATGAATAACCAATACCTTGATATTTAGTATTTTCAAAAAAATTGTACTAGCTCAAGAATACCTTGTCCATGTAGGCCTAATCCTTTTCCTTAATATTGCATCTATAAACAAATTTTATTTTCAATAGGATATATGTTGTGTTGGAAATGAGATGTTAACTCTTATTTGTGTTGTTGGGAATCATTAATGGTGGTTGTATTTTCTTTAGTAAGAAATCTTTCTTGGAAAAAATTGAGTGATCCGAGTTGATTGAATATTGGTGCTTTATTTGTCTTCATTTCGGTTGCTTTGTCATTTTGTGAGATGTTGATCGTATCCATAGTAATTTGTTGATCAATATATTTGAAATGAGTTTGAGGACTAAGAAAATTAGTTTGTTTCTCAAAATATGTTGTTTCCTCAAAGTCAATATAAAAACTCTCTTTGTGTTCATTTGTTGGAATATTATCATGGAGTCTCGTGAAATCAACTATAGATTCATCATTTTCAAATATGTATAAAGAGAAATAATTTTTTTTGGATGAACAAGGGGGAGATCATCTATGTGTCTAGTGGAAGCAAGTGTCTCATTTGTGGAAGTGGAGCTTATTAGAATATGGATAGGGTCAACTTTAGTTTTGGGATCATGGATGGAATGGAAATGGATGGGGTCATGAATTGAATGGAAAGGCATGATGGGATCATTAAATAATTCTAGAGAGATGGGATATCGATCAATGATATGATGAGATTAGAGGATTTGTGTAACTTGAGCTTGATTCATTTAATAGATTTCTTCTATATGCTTTGGATTGTGTTCTTGACATATATTTGATTCTAATAATGGGGTATGAATAAGGGACTCTTGGATGGCCTCAATAGGTTGGTATGGCAGCAATGAATTTTAATGGGCTAGTCTACAATACAATGCCCGACTTTTTGGCCAAGTTGGACATTAATATCATCATTTTTTACAAAATTTGACTTTATAAAACCTATAGAAACTAAACCATTGATAATTTGGAGATGATGTGAATTAGCAACTTGTTAGGATTTTTGTGTAGATTCTAAATACAAATATTTAAAAAAAAATATAGAAATAAATTTTGAATTTTTTAATGTAACTTTTAATAAATTATTTTAATAATAAACAACATTTTTAGAAAGTGGTGCTTATATAATCACACATAACTTTTTTTATTGAAAGGATAAAATTATAATTTTAAAAATTAGATTATTTTGCACATGAAAGTACCTAAAATTGAAAAATTGTGTGCAAACAAGGCACACACATATGAGGCAAGAATCTCTAAGATTCAATATTTTGGTGGAAAGAAAACTCACTTGAAAAAGGTGTTATCACCAAACAAAGGAACTACTCATCCCTAAATAGCACTTTATAATATAGTGTAAGTACAAAAGGCACAACAGGATGTGCAAAATCCCCCAAAAACATGTACAACAGTGATAATTTATCTCAGTGCATCTACAAAAGAGAAAGTGCTTAAAAAATATATCTACAATACTCAAATAGGAAGAAATTATATAAATACATGTAGAACAACCAAAAAGAATTCATCCCACACAAACATAAAGTTTATAAGAAATAAAATGTACAAGAAATTCACTAGAATGTGAAAACAAAAAAAATTGAATGAAATGTACTAGGATAAAAATTTAGAAAAAGTGCATAGATATCTATGAAGAGATCTAAAAGACCTTTCCAGCATTGCTAGAATTGTAAAAAATAAAGAAATTGGTCAAAAGTTGTGATCTTGGGAGTGAAAACAACACATCTAAATTTGATAGGTGATAAAATATACTAGCAACAAAAAATAGTGATGTAACCTACACCATTAGAAAGTATGCAAAACCAAGTTTCTGAAAATATCTTATTCATCCAATTTCAATACCATATGCCCAAGTTATGGCCAAATGAAAACAAACAAATCCTTTAGGGCACAAAGAGGGTTTGGAGGGGGCCCTATTAGCATCCATACATATGATGTCATGTTGATGTCAACATGAAATCAAAAAAATATTTTGAGGAATATTCCCTTGTACCAAAAAAATCTACCCCTTGATAAATGGAAAATAATTGGAATATGCCTTACAACAAAAATATTCTCTATGCAATTTGCATCAAAGATCCTATTGGAAAGCTTATGGTTAGCACCAAGAAATTTTAATGACCACTAAAATTTTATGGCCTATAGCGGAATATGCCCATTGACCAGTGTTATGTATAATACTACACTATATAATGCTAGTGCAATGATTATCACTATAAATCACTTCATTTTAAAAAAATCCATCATATATATGGTGCTTGAGGGGCTATGTAGCCTCCCAAGTAAAAAAGATTTCTTCAAAAGCTCCCTATACCAAAATAGGGAAAATTTATAGTCAAAATTTGTTTGTTTAGCCTCTTGAACACAATGGTGAGCTTCATTTTTCTCCAACTCACACCAAAAAAAATTCTAATTTTAAAACCTACAAATTGGAAAAATTTAACATAGTGCATATTATTAGCATTCTTGGAGTCCAAACATCCAATATGCCTTTCAAAAATTATCCCTTCATTAAACATGGTTGGCATAAATGTTTCTTAAATTATTATAGCCATTCCATGTATCCTCTAGGTGATGCAAAATACAAGATAATATATGTCCTAATATATTATCAATCATATCAATAATTTTCTTGTTGAATTTCTCCTTAGCAGTCTCCTCTACTTCCCTGCTTCATCTTAGCTATTCCTTTAGATTATTTATTTTGAGAGTGAAGGTTTCTCTATCTTAGACTAATGCATCAATAGAGGATGGTTGAGGAATCATTGCTACTAAAGTAATAATTTGAGGATGGGTGATAATTTCACACCTTTTTTATATTCTTGCAATAATTTCATATTTTCTTGTTGTGCCTTGTCAAAATCTGCTTGTAACTTTTTGATAGCAATGCCATTAAATAGTGTAGTCCTAACAACCAAAGTTGCTTCAGGGGAGCATTGGTGTCTACAAGCCTTCTAACAATGAGGCTACATATGAGCTCATTTACATCCTTAATCACTTATAGCTTTTTTTTTAGGGTGTACTGATCATATTTCGAAAGCTTCATATTCTGCATTGAACCACGAGCCAAAGTATAGGTCATAATATTGTTCCTATAATTAAAGTATGGGTTCACTTGTATCTTTCATTCTAATTGTATTCAAAGCAAAAACAAAGGCAATATACCATCCCTCCAATAGTAGGCACTCACTTTTTTACATAGTTCCCTTCTCTGCATATGAGTAATATGACTATCAAAATTTACCTTCTCCAAAACCTTTCTACCCATTTCATCCCACTCGTCTTTAGAAACCTTTTTCTTCCTCTCCATGATCAATGCATATTGTCTAGCCTTGTATTTAATAATTTAAAAGTCTTTAAATTCATTTGAATTGACAAAACTATCATTTAACATGAAATTTGTGCATGCCAATCCCCTCACATCATTTATTGCATCTCTCGATCTCAAAATTGATCAACATTATTTCTTGAAGTGGAGCCTCAACCATGACTCGTGGGGGTGAATTGATTGATTTCCTTAGTCCTACAATATTTGGCACATCATCATCATCATAAGGATACTCAACCAAGGGTTGAGGACCTATTTTCTACAAAGGCTAAATTTTTTAAGGAGGTTGTTGCATATATATTTGAGTTGCAAACCTAGGCATGTCCATTTCCAATTTAGAAGCCTCAACTAAGGGACTAGTTGCATTGTCAATCATCACCAAAATTTTGATCGGTTCCTCAATTTCTAAGTAGAATCCCTTGTAAGAAGTATTTGATCCATTCTTTTTATCCTCTACAATCTAACTCCTAACCCAAGATTCTCTTCTCTTCTACACATCAACTTTAGAGGATAAATTCTTAATCTTGGTCCTTAATCTTATCAAATTAATGTGTATACCCAACCAATTTTACCTTGATTATGACCTAATGGATGTAATGCTTTGGGTCATAGTTTCTCTACACACCCACTTTCATTCTGTATGGTTGTAATTTGGAGTATAACAACGCTAAGACTTAATTTTATGTGATCATGAAATCTAAAAAGATAATTCTTGGTAGCAATAATGACCCTTTCTTGACATTCCTTAGATATGTCTTGTCAGTTTCATTTAACTACCACATGATTTCCAAAAATGCTATTTTATCTAGCACTAATATTGGAAGTATGTGGGGTGCAATTGGTGTACCATAAACCTTGATCATTGTATAATTTTCATGAATGAAATAATCACCCCAATTGTGATCAATCCCTAGTTCAGGAGATTGATCCATTGATCTCAAAAATATCTATTGTCAAAATTAACATTCTTTGGTCACATGGATCAATGGGTAATGACATTGAGCAAGTTTGACATAGAATATATGGATCGAAAGGTAATCAAATAATTGTTCATTACATGCTAGCTAGAAAAAGTAACTCTATATGATGATAACCCTCTCATATCAAACTTTAAAGATGAAAATGTTTTCACTATCACGGTCCCAAAAAAAAATGGAAATTGTAATTTGATGGATCCCACACTCACCATGGTTCATGGACAGGAGTCTTATTCATTACTCCTCAAGTTGATCATATTCTCAAAGCATATAAACTAACATTTCTATATACCAACAATATTGCAAAATATGAAGCGCTCATCACAAGACATAATGGTAATCTAGTGGCACATCAAAGAGCTACAAGTCTATGATGATACAAAACTAATTATCAAACAAGTTAATGATGAGTACTAGACAAAGGATGATAAGTTGATATTGTATAAGAGAATGGTCGATAGTTTCAAGCAATATTTTTCCAGTACCTACTTTAAGAAAATGTCGAGATTGAACAATAAAGCTACATATGTAATGAAAACTATTTGATCTTGTCTAGAAATTCCTAACAGTTAGAGATGTGAATTTCTAGTGGAACAAATTATGGTTCCTACATTTTATGTTTTAGAGTCAAAATTCATGTGCAAATTTTTTGGTCCTAATTCCCCATGGTATCACAATATTTATTCTTACCTTCATAATAATACCATTCCACCAAACCTAGCTAGTAACTTTAAAATAAAACCTTCATCCTCTACTCATCTAGTTACACAAGTCTTGGTGATACACTACACTGAAAGAGTCTTGATGGTACCTTAGATGTTAAAAACTTAAAAGAATCTAAAACCACCTTACATGAGATCCATGAAGGTGTTTATAGTTCTCATTCTAGTGGTCCTACTCTTTCTAAGAAGTTATTGAGAACAAGATACTATTGGCATACTATGGATTAGGAGAAGCTAAATAAGACAACCAATGATAGTAGTTGTGACTAGCACATCCAACTCAACCTCACCTTATGGGATTATCATACTAGCATATAAATACCTATAGGTGCTACACCTTATTCAGTAGTCTTTGGCATCGAAGTAGTTTTTCTTATTGAGGTTGAACTCCCCTTTTTAGCGGTATCCTTGCAATATTTTATCAACAATCAGGAGTACTAAGTATCTACACTACATGAGTTAGATTTTCTAAATGAAATATGTCTTAGTTCATTGAATCATTTGTAATCCTATCAAGATCGTCTTTATCATAATAATAACAAAGGAACAAGACCCAAAAATTTGAAGTAGGTGATTAGTTCTCAAAGAAAACTAGAAAAATCAACAAGACCATGACAACAAAGGAAAGTTTGAGCATAAGTAGTTGGGACCATTTTTCATCAAAGTGAGTTATGGGTTAGGATACTAACATCTGACAAATCCTGAAGGTGAGCCTCAATAAGATCCCATCAACAAAATTCATCTCAAGAAATTTTATGTTTAACCCTCAGGGGATCCCAAAGTAAATATAAACAAGAGAAATAATATGTCCAATGGTGAAAACCACTTTGGTGATTTCTTAGAAAATTACCATGGACAAAAATTGTTTATGGGAATCATATGTAGCAAAATCTATAAAAAAAAGTAAAGATAAAAAATCATCCTCTAGTGAAAACCACTTCATTGGTGCTTTGGACAAGTACCATAGTGAAAACCTATTTACAAGTGCCATGAGTAGTAAACATCATCTACCATCTATTAGGTTCTTATCCATTTCATTCATAATAAAATCAACATCCCATCCATATTCATCTACCTATGATATTTTCATTTATCCATGTAAAAATGACTTGGCAATTTATTAGTGTCTAGTGTTATCCATCCCACCTAATATCATAATAAAATTGGTCCACTTAGTCCATAATTAATGATTCTAAAGCTAATTAGAGGTATTTTTTTATACCTATTCATCCAATTAGATCCTTGTTATTCCTTTATAAATAAAAATTCAAAAACATCAAAAATCCAAAAAACAAAAAACTATCAAATATTCCAAAAAATCCAAAAAAAAACTACACAAATCCACCCATCTATAATAAGATCATCACCCATAATAACGCATTTATCACCATAATCATCTTTTTCAAAGTAAACAAAATCAAATCACATATTAGTCGAAACATAAAGCATCCATGAGAAATCGCAAGACAAGATCACTGCTAAATGAACCTATTATCTACATACATATTTCTTGATCATTTGATTCATCATCCTAATCAATACCTTAACAGATACATCTTTCCTACAATAGGCATAATCTAGGATAATAATTACACTCTTTGGCAAGAGATATGATGATTGTTGATATGTTTTATCAATTAGTATTTTTCTGATGATTTAACTATTTTTCCCTTCTAGATGCTTACTTAAAGCCACCTTGATCTTTTAATATCTTGGTGTGTCTAGAGAAGCATATAATGGGGCATGGTCATTGTTTTTATATGTTATGTTTTTGGTATGTTCTTTAATAGGACCATTGTGAATACTTTCCTTGTGTGTGTCAGGGTTACTTCTAGCATAAGAAATGTATTTTTCATATCAAGTCATTCATACTTTTTGTGTACTAGGATGATCATGTTGTAAGTCTTATTCTCAGATATTCAAATTAAATTTTATGTATGTTTGGTATGAATAATGATAATCCTATTTTTTTTTAGAGTCAAAGTTTATGCAAGGGATATGATGTCACCCTGGTTCTTCATACCTTAATGCATAGTATCCATTTACTATATCAAAATAAGGATTACTCTTTAATTTTTTAGCATGACCAAAAGAAAAATTAAAATCACTTTCCCATTCTATTATTCAATACCGATCTCACACTAGAACTCTATTTGATATTTTATCAACATGATTAATTTATCCATCATCATCCTACATCATTTATTCTATCTTACTAATCCTACTAACCATTTTATCCATGTATCATGACACACACACAAATATGTCTCACTACATCCATACAACCATTGAATACACAACAATTATTATAGGTCATTACCCCACACATATCTTGTATCCATAATCATGAGCATATAACATCATCAATCATAGCGTCATAGTAAAATCAACACATAGATCATCATATCATCAAAGAGAAAATATCTAACATCATCACACAAAATCATCATACACTTCATAGATTAGCATAAAAATATCATCTCATATACATATATATCAAAATAAGTGTCATGTACATCATTTATAATATATATACTATGGGCTACATGATCCATGAATATACATATATACAAAATTTGATAGACATAATCATAAATATCTACATCACATGACACAATATACAAAAATCTCTTTAAGTTGAACTCCCACCTTCTAAATTCCCAAGTGAGGGTGGATGAGGAGGAAGACCTGTTGTTGGTTGTACTATTGGGCCCTGGCCTATCAATCCCTAATCTATTGGTGCCTATGTTTTAGGTGTTGGTGGTGGTCATGATGGTGCCCCCATGATCAATCTAACTTTAGATCTCCTTGATTGGGAAGGCCCCCAACTGACTCCAAGATGAAAACTAGGATCTTGATGATTTGTGGGTACCTCTCTCATAAAGGTGGCATTTTGGGTGAGAGTTGTCGTACCTCACCCATCACCTAAACCATTGAAGTACCACCTTCTGCCTTGACCTATTGTCTTTTTGATATCTTGGCATCCCACTAAAATTTCCTTTAGGATAGAAAAATAATGCAACTATCTCTCTCTTCTTGAGCTAGGTCTTTCTCTACCCATAGGGAATCTCTCTCCTATGAGCCTAATCATGCTCTGACATGGAAATCACAAGTTGCACTTGCATATCCTCACCTCCTCCCGCATCTCCCCAACTTTGTCTCCACCCTACTTAGCCTAGCCCCCTATCCACTTATGATAGCATCCTCTCCCCATCCATCATCACCACCTCCTCCCCCATCACCTCCCATATCACCTCCCACAAATAACACCACCTCCATCTCCCTTATCGACTACCATGACACTTTATCACTATCGAAGAGATCCCAGTCTTTTTATCATGTCTCTTCCTCTCAACCCCACCACCATCTGGATGTGTAAATCTCACTAGCATGTGGTGAGCCCACCATGCATGTAATGCCCCACCACACAACCCTAGAGGAAGTTTCAATTCACAATAAAAGCATACTAATTTTTTTTTTATTAAAGTGAATTAAACATACATGTTCATCTATAATTAACAACATCCCCTAAGGCTACATAACCGAGATTACTTAAATACCCATTAACAACCATCATTTAAATTACAATGCAATAAAAACACAAGTAGTAAGCATTAATTCAACATAAATAAATACCAAGATAAGAAGATACATCCATAACATATATCCATTACAAGAATAATTGATTACAACACTCATTCCCAGAATGAGTCATAAATACATAAGTGTTACAATTACACACAATAATAGTTTTCGCTCAATAGTAGTGATCAAAACATCATAACAAAATGTATCCAGTATCAAAGTAGCTGCAACCAAACATAGCATAAAGCAAACCAAACAAGAAGCAAAATGGAGGGGTATTACATTCTCCCCCCCAAAGACCAGGCTTACTCCTGGAAGCCTGCAAACCAATAGGGATATAACTCCCTTAAACAAACAGCATAAAATCAAAACCTCGATCCCTGAGGACGAGTATCCTGCATTGTATGACCAACACCAGAAGAGTTTTGATATGGACAATTCCTAGCAAGGTGGCCCTGCTGACCACAAGAGTAACACCCAGTGTTACAATCAAACCCACTGCCTCCTATCTATGCACTACCCCCAAAAGTGGACTAGACGCTCTGAGCGGATTGCTCAGAGTTGAAACGCTTCATGTGCCTCCAGTTCTGGTTCCTTCTAGGCAAAGAACCACCATCATCATGATACATCTGAGATTTCTTACGCTTTCCAAGCGCACTCTCCTACTGCCCACTCTGAGTAGGCCCCTGCTGAGTCAACGGTGATCCAACTCCCTGAGTCTGACCCCGTCATGCACTAGACCCAACTCCTGAACCACTACCAATTTGTACACCTAAATGGCCTCCTAGTGCCATAGCTAAGTTCTCCTTGACCAACTGTCCCTTCTCCACAGCTGTCTCCATAAATTTGGGCTCAAAGACCCACACACCACCACTAATACAGGCATTTAAGCCCTTGATGAAATGCTGCACGAGCATCCCCTCATCATCCCCTATTCCTATGAACTATTTAAGTTCATAGAAATGTCTCTCGTACTCATCTACGGTCATGGCTAACTATCGAAGGGCATGGAACTCATCACCCCTATGCTGACGCCAATGGTCAGAAAGAAAACGAGCTCTGAATCACTCAAGAAAGATCTCCCAAGACACTGAACTCATGTCAATGTGGAGCTTCTGCTCCTCAAGTCTCCACCAAGTGGCTGCAAATCCCTCCAGGTGCATCACAGTGCACCGCGCTTTAGTACCACTATCAAATGGATGCATAGCAAAAGATCGATCAAGACCTATTAGCCAAGTCTCACCCTCTAAACCAGTGCCTACTCCATCAAACCTAGGTGGTTGTGACTGAATCAAATCCATCATATAGGACATTGCTAACATCTCCGATTGAGCTATAACTGTCCTAACCACAGGGTTAACCTCTGGTACTTCCTTTCTTGGAGCCAATAATGCCAAAGCCTCCTCGAAGGCTCTACGTGCAGCTTCGACCCTAGCAGGATCTAGCTATCCACCACCACCTCCTGGATCATTCTGTGAGGACTAATGTTCCTCCTGCTCTGGTATAGGTACAACACGAGGTTGTGAATCATGTTGACTCTCCTCTTGATTTCCTACCCAGCCACGTCCACGTCATCTCCCTCGTTCGCGTCTAGGAGGCATACTCCTACACAGACACAAAAGGGTATTAGACAAGGTGCTCAAGAAAACCTACACAACTAAGCTTAATGGGTACATCATAATCCCAAAGCACCCAATTTTTAAACCTAGGCTCTGATACCATGTGTAATGCCCCACCACGCAACCCTAGAGGAAGTTTCAATTCACAATAAAAGCGTACTATTTTTTTTTTTATTAAAGTGAATTAAACATACATGTTCATCTATAATTGGCAACATCCCCTAAGGCTACGTAACCGAGATTACTTAAATCCCCATTAACAACCATCATTTAAATTACAATGCAATAAAACACAAGTAGTAAGCATTCATTCAACATAAATAAATACCAAGATAAGAAGATACATCCATAACATATATCCATTACAAGAATAACTGATTACAACACTCATTCTCAAAATGAGTCATAAATACATAAGTGTTACAATTACACACAATAATAGTTGTCACTCAATAGTAGCGATAAAAACATCATAACAAAATGTATCTAGTATCAAAGTAGTTGCAACCAAACATAGCATAAAGAAAACTAAACAAGAAGCAAAATGGAGGGGTATTACAATGCATCATAGTCCACTATAGTACTAGCATCTGCTATGGTTTCTCCCCAATTCCTTTGAACGAGAACATTATATTAGAAGATATCATGTGTCCCCAATCCTCAATCTCCTACTGGGTGTAAGAAAAATGGCCTCAACTCTGGGTAGACCTTGCAACTCACCAAACTATCACAATAACCACTTTGGTAAATAACACTTAATAATATGAGCAATCCAACAAATAAAAAAATATGTCTTCCTACAGTATACCAGATTATGTCTTCATGGCCTCTAGTCAATAGTGTCTAACTCATCAAAAATACATCTCTAGTAGGCAAGATTGCCTAGTTTATGATGAGTCAAAATACCATCATAAACAAAAATATATGGTATACTACCACCCTAAAATATTCACCCCATTTCCTATATAATTGGAATATGAACCCAAGCCCAAATGTGAAGGAGTTTCACCTCGCATAAAAGATTGGATCCATATCTATACACAACCTGATACATTTCATGGTATATATGTGCAAATAAACATGGTCCCAAAGCAGAAAACAAATCCAGCATTGAGATTCCACTCCAACACCCTGTCCCAATTAGTAGGACATCCATGAGATTGTTGATCAAGAACTAGGACACATCCAACCAAGTCTAACCAATACCAAAGGTAGTCTCTCAAATATCCCCATTTCCCTCCTCAAATCCATCTCCCCATCCTCAATCC
This sequence comes from Sequoiadendron giganteum, assembly GCA_007115665.2. Taxonomy (NCBI): domain Eukaryota; kingdom Viridiplantae; phylum Streptophyta; class Pinopsida; order Cupressales; family Cupressaceae; genus Sequoiadendron; species Sequoiadendron giganteum. The sequence continues at coordinate 491,139,502 of CM021103.1, forward strand.
CAAGGGTATCATCCAAAAATACCCTCTCTAGTGCATTATCTTTAGAGTCAGTATCATATTTAACTCTCTCTCCATGAATAGGGATCCTTAGATTTCTCCAAATATCTTCTAGAGTGATGATAATCTCTTTAATTATTTTTTTATTTTCCTCATTCACACAAATTAAATGATTTTTAATTATTTAATTAAATTCTTAATTTCCTCTATTCACATTGATTAATTTTTTTTAATTATTTAATTAATTCATGCATTCCTCTCATCCACCATAATTAAATAATAATTAACTAATATTTCCTCTAAAATTAAATAGATTATTTGACTTATCTATCTTTAAATTTTTCTAAAAAAAAAAATATCAATATTTTATTTATTTGCTAAATATATCTTCATCTTATACACATGCATTTATTTATATTCTTCTATCTTGATTCTCCTAAATCTAGTAAACTAATTGAAAAATAATCTTACTTTACTTTTGTGTGGGTATAAAAGTGGAGTAATCAGTAAAACGAAACACACATCAATGAAGACGTTTTACATAAAAGGAATTGAAATAACAAATTGAGTTGCTATGATTATTCATTCAAAATCATTCCATTGTCCTCTATTCTTAGTGATCTCTCAATCCATGCTCTCATATTTGTGTGTTGCACATGAATCTACAAGATGGCAACCTAAGAAATGAGATGTTATATGAAATGTAAAGCTAAATGCCTACATCTACATGTTTATGCTATTTTTTATTGCAATGCTTAATGAAATATGAGATTCCTACTACTATATTCAAAGATGATGCTAAGATGATTATTGTAATTGAAGATGTGATTCTAAATGAAATGATGCAGGAAAATGGAACAAATTAATACGATAAAACTAAAATTGCCATGATAATACTAATATGAACTAAATGTTAAATGCTAACTAAAATTCTCTCAAAATGCTTTCAATTGCCAATATGATTTCTGCAACATAAGTTTATGATCAAATCCTTCTTTGAAAAGTTGTAGAATTGCCTTCTATTTATAGATTTTTTCAAGCCTGGGATGAGGTGGCAAAGATGGACGGTTAAGATCATGATCTCGAGAGATCAACGGTAGAGCACAAAGAGGTTGGAGGATTTCATGGAGGCTACTCCATTTGGAAGGGCAAGTCTTCCAAGTGTCAAAGAGCATCAGTTAGAAAGAGGAGCCATGTGTCTACAAGGAAGTTAGGAGGTTAGAAGAATATTTATAATTTAGAAATTAGAAATAAAAGAAATCATGTGACATGTGATGATGTGGAGGGTGAGTTGGAGGAAGTTCGAGAAATACGGAGAAATATGACAAATTTGAATTGAAAATTCAAATTTAAATGAAGGAGGGAAATTGACTAAATGACAAATTATTTAATTTGTGCATTTAATTAATTTAAAGAGGAAAATTATTTTTGAAATAGAAGAATTAAGGGATGAACTATATAAATACATTTATCAATTTATTTATATTAGTAGAAGAATTAGGATTTATTAATTAAATATCAAATATTTAATTAATTGTGCTCCAAACCATTTTTATGTGTATACATTTTGCCCCTCTTTGAAGTGATGTGCGCAGACACATTGCTTCAAAGAAAAATAAAATTGTTAGACCGTGATGATAAAAATTTCGACATGCCCCAAACGCTGATTTTTTTAGTGATGATTGATGTATGCCCCCTCGAGAGATAAATTGGTGAATTTTTGAATTTTATTATTTTTAGAAAATTTTGATGAATTGATGCTTTTGAAAGCTTCAATACGTTTTAGCAATTTATCTCCTAAAAATAGTTGTGAAAATCTACCTGAGTTGATGAATTTATGAATTTAGCTCCTTTTAAAAAATAAAATAAATCAATGCCACTTATTACCCACCTTAATAGCCCTTTTAATAGGTAAAAAGTGAAAAAGAAGCTCATTTGTGCATTTACCATTTGAAAATTTGAGAAAGAGGGAGAGATTGAGCAACTTTGAGCACTCAGAGAAAAATGGTGATTACAATTGAGACTCATCGATTTGAGCGTGTGAGGCAGCACAACTGCTCGACAATGTACAAACCTTTGGTACGAACTTTGAAAAACCTCTTTTTGTGAATTTTGAAATGATTTTTTTTGATTTTTTAGAAATTTTAAAATTTTACTCCAAAAGTTTTAGCGCATACATAGGATAGAATAGCACATAGGTCACCTATTTTAGCACATATATTTAGAGATTTAGCGCATCCATGATCCGATATAGCACATCGATGATTAGGTCTTATACTAGATAAAGTTGCACATCCATGTGATGGAGTAGCGCATCCATAGGATTAGCACATCGATGGACTGTTATGGCACATCGGTGACAAACTTTGGCACATTCATAGAATTGGCACATAGATGCATTGTTGTGGCGCATAGATCAAGTTTTCTAGCGCATCTGTGTTTTAGCGCATAGAAGCGTTGTTTTGGTGCATCCATGCTAGAATTAAGAATTTTTTTATGTTTCTCCTTGTTGTTGATAGTTTTTGATTGCATCATCTTTTGAGTTGATGTTGACTGATGATGTTGATATATTAGATGATGATCGATCTCATGATAGGCAAGATTCGATGACTGATTGATGACGATTAACCTCATGATAGGTGAGGATCAATGACAGGTTGATAGATTGACCTCATGATAGGTGAGGTACACTTGATAGATTGATAGGTTGATTTCTTGATTTGATCTCATGCTGATTTTGTGAATTTTTTTATGACTGATAGGAGAGTGATTTAGGGGTTCTGATGTTTTGGGAGTGAATCTTGAAGACATGGGATATGATCCCACAGCTAGTATAGGCTGACATGGATGTGATTGAGATATTTGGATTGTACTACCTTATTCATATGCCCTAGGTTAGGATTAACCAGGCACTATTGACAACACTAGTAGAGAGGTGGCATAGCGACCACAACACTTTTCACTTGGTGACTGGCTAGATGACTATCACACCAAAGGATGTATACCGGATTCTTTAGATTCCTATGGTTGGAGAGGTGGTTGTGTATGATGCCACCAAGTAGGGAGGCACATATTCCCTATGCAATATTTTTCATGATGACCTGATTAGTGGGTATGAGTTGTCATGGCAAGAGTTATTCGAGAGCTACACCCTATTACCTTATGTACTTGTTGGATTCATGGGTGGTTTTTTATGTCCCGACCCTAGGTCAAAGGGAAATTCAGTGGGATGGGGTAGGACACTATAGCAGATGATACTATATGGGATATAATATGCTTGGGGTTCATACATTCTTGCCCATCTCTATCATGATCTACATTAGTTAGTTTACCTTAGAGTTGCTAATCTCTCAGTCGGGGTCACATTACTTCAGATTTGGGCATGGGAGCACATAGCAGTGACACGACCAATTGTAGATAGACATTGGCCACATGGGATACCATATGTTTATGGATATAATGGGCTAGTTGTCCAACATAAGCTGGGAAAACTAGAGTATTGGAGATGGGTACTTGATGACCTTGATACAATTACCTAGCGGCCATACCTAGATTGTGAGAAATGGGTCAAGGATCATCTAGAGATGCCTTATGTGTGCACTGCCAAATTTTTATTGGGCAGACATGATTCATTATCAAGATATTTCTTGTGGGTCAAGTAGACAAACAATATGGTAGGGTACAGGGTATGCCACAAGGAGTGGCCCACTATGCTCGCAGACATCAGGATATACTAGATTGGGGGCCCTTGTTATCATATGATGTGGCTTATTAGAATTATTTTTCTTTACATACAGTGGCATGGGATTACCATCCTGAGATCACATATGTCATTATGTTAGATGATTATTCATAGTACTTCACACATCCATTTCTGAGGCTGTCAAGTCTAGACGATCTAGTGTCAACCTTGGATGATGATGGGGAGAGGGCACCCAGATGGAAGAGAGGCGAGGGTGATGGAGAGGAGGAGGAGGAGAGGGATGAGGGTGGTGATGAGGGAGGAGATGATGGAAGAGATGGGGGTAGAGGAGGTGGCAAAGATGGTGGTGGAGGTAGAGGAGGAAAATCAATTTTTTCTATTCAAGATGTGATGATACCTCAGAGGAGGAGATCCTTGGTGGCTACACCATAGTAGCATGTACAGATCGGGGTGCCTTCTCAATAGTAGCAGACACAAATCACTACTTTACATGTACAACTAGTTCAGGCCTAAGGATAAGTTGCCACTTTACAGGGGAAAATCCAGACATTGTAGGGTTAGCTAGCTCAGGCCTAGGCACAGTTGTAGGTACAGGGGTACGCACAAGCCCAGATTGCCACATTGATAGAAAAGAGGGATGTAGATCGATGACAGGGGGAGTAGGCAATGGCCATAGCCGATAGGTTCCAAAGAGTGGCTGAGGGAGCTGGCATGGGGATCTAGTCAGAGAGATTCACGAGTCTACAAAGGAGGAAGAGTATTATAGAGGCAGATATTATAAGGCAGTTCCTATAGAGCGATGGGTGATCTATGCTCGGTCATGATCTAGTCAAACTCAACAGAGGATCACCAACAAGGGTGTCACGCAGCCACTTCCGGGGGGCCGCTAGGCGGTGCTATAGGAGTAGGTCCATCAAGTGCAGGGGGTTTAGCCAGAGGATCAGAGAGACTCGTGATGTCTAGGGGAAATACCTCAGGACCCCACAGTCACTCTTGATATATCATTGAGACATTGTATATTGATTTAGAGACCTCATGTTGCCACATTTTTTATGTTGTATCATTTCTCATTTCTTGACATCATTGTATAATTTGACATTATTATTTTGAGGCTATATATGAGATGCAGTGACAATTAGTGATCTATGATGTGTTTATGCTTGTATGATGGATGTTTATGATGGATTCATGTTATTTTATGTGGTATATGTTATGCTATGTTCTATATGATTATGCCATGTTCTATGCATGGCATTAATGTGATGATGATGTATGATTTTATGTGTCGATGAATGTATGAGATGGGTGTTACTTTTATTATGATATATGGGATGGATGCAATTATGCAAATGATATGGTATGCACTATATTTTTGTATTTTTTACATGTATATATGACCTAAATGTATGACCAAATGTATGTTATGGGTGAATGTATAAATTATGATAATGTATGGATTATGGTTTTATTATGCGTGGATGAGTTTATGATATGGATGAATGGGTGAATTTATTATAGCATGTATGGCAAGATGGTTTATGATAAATGGATGATGATGGATTCATGATGAATGATTTAGGATAAATTATTTCTTTTGGGATTTCATGATGCAAATATTGTTGGAATTTGGGAACACTGAGAGGGGGGTGAATCAGTGTTCTACAAATTTTAACTTTATAATCTGATCATTAAACCACTTACAACATTGAATTGAAAGAAAGATGCAAACACATGAAGCAATCATCCACAATACCATAACACAATGATTTTAATGTGGAAGCCCTATTAGGGATTAAAACATGGTGGAGGTCAATCCATAATTTGAGTACTCAAATATAAGTTTTACAAAATGAGAATGCACTTGCATTCAGGCACACTACCTAGAGCTCACTGCTCAAAAAAATAAAGGCTCACTGCCTTACAATTAGTGTCAAAAGACAACATAAGTAGTGAAATATGAATCAAAATTTTCAAATGCCTAAGAATAGTTCTAGTTAAGTACATTAGTCAATTTCATGACTTTTTGTCTGATTCTACTCTACTACAATTCGCATTACAAATCTTATATGCGCAAGTAAAATCGCTCAACTATCCTTTTGAATTTCACATCACACACCAACACACTTTGCATCTATATCAAAATGATATAATTGATTACTTATATATATCTGCAACTAAAGATTTGATCGCTACTTGTCGGCTTCAATAACACATAAAGTATTTTCCAACAGTCAGCTAAATACACTAGTGATTTTCAACGTGCATCACCGAAATTCAGCCATGGTATAGTGATGACCCAAATCAACATGATAGAATACCAAAATACTTAAACAATTTCTCCTCAAATATCTACAACATATTATATTCACCAAGTCGGCTCTCTGCACTGTTAAACAAAAGATCAATCAACTGGATCTCCTAACTCGTACACCACTTGATGCAATGCCACAAAATTTGAGAGTAAGATATTCTAGATGCTCAATGACCTTCCTTGAGATCCACAACATGAACTAATAAATTGGTAATGCAAGTAGGTTCAGCTTTAGTCAGATACATTGTTCTTCATTTTGTCTCCCGGTATGAATAAATATAGAGATGCGCACCAGATCACTAACCTAGGTTACCATCAATGACAACACTAGAAGCCATATGCCAAAAATCTCCCCCTTTGGCATTCATGGTAACACTTAGTGAAAAATGACTAAGTGTCTGAACCAACATAATGCACACCTTCAATACTTCAAAAAGACACAAATCCCTCTAAGTTTGATAAGGCATTTTTAACTTCTCTCTCTCCCCCTTTAACATCAATGAAAAACCAAAAAAAAATCTACAGTAATCTCTTTTTGGAGTAAGACCACAAACTTACTTAATTAAAATTGGTTCAAAATTTGAAGACATACATCTGCTACTTGAGTTAAAAGATTATTTTGAATTTTTCCTTCCTCCGGAAGAAACTTCTTCCATGCTTCTACTGTTATCCTAGTGATTATGATCATGTTGTTTTTTTCAGATGTCTGGTTGATAATCTTGGTGAGGAATTCTGTAATGGTGATAGATTATTCTAATATCTCTCCTTTCCTTGAAATCTCAATCAACTATTCTAGTTTTCATTATGTTATATCCTTCACTTTCCAAAAGGTATCAACAATCCTGTTTCTAGTGTTTTGAACATTTGTATGCTCTACCTATAATTCTTGAATACTTTTCTTGATTGCACCATCTTGATCCTGAAACATGTCAAAGTTTTTTCCAATACTATTCAACTCAGTTTCAATTTGTTCCAACTTTTCTTTGTACTTGTTGATTGCATGAGGCCAACAAAGACAATAGTTGTAGATTCAATTTGTTGTGTTTATGCATTTCCTTAGCTGATTCATGTGCCTTTTTAGCTTGGTGAATGATAATTTGTACTACTTCTTTAGATGTAAAATTACTTCTTCTTCCTTGTTGTAAAACTCAGAGTCCATGATTTCCTTGATACATTCAATCATCTCCTCTGGAAATGTATTATGCAAACTCTCTAACTTAATATGGTTGTGCACAAGATGAGCACTTAGTACGTTTAAAATCATATCCTGCTCATATGAAGGTCTGATAGACCACATGTTTGCAATTTTATGTATTCCATCTTCCTCATGAATAAGCTTCAATAGTTCTTGTTTGGTTAAGTCACCTTCTTCTTCACTTTCTTTTGTCATATCCTTTTCTTGTTCTGGTTTGGCTATTTCTAGTTGATTTCCTTGGGAGTCCTTAGTTTCCTTATCAGATTCCTCATCTGGTATATCTAAAATCACCTATTCTTTTCCTATCCCTTCAATTCTTAGAGTCTTGCATGCTAGAGGAGTACAAACAACAATTTCTTTTTCTCTTTTCTTCTTCCTCTCCATCTCACTGGAGGTGGAGCCAACTTCAAGTTCACTTACCGAAAGGGAAACACTAATTGAGCCAAAATTTCATAGCAAACCTTTAAAGAAACTTTCATATGCTTGATCACAGTTTTCCAAACTGTTAGAGTGTATGTAAATTTGTTTGCAAACTAGTTCATTCTCTTTCCATATCACATTGTTGTTCATCGATAAGCAATTTAGAAAGTACATCATAAGACATATAACCAAAGTACCAAACCTAAAAGGGTAATCTATCATCTTTGTCAATTAAGCATTCTCCATCACTTGATCTTTCAGTAATCTACAAAGGTCAAAATCCTAATCTTCCATTATCATCTTGTGTGAAATGTAAATAACACCTACCAAAGTTTCACCTTCTCTGTTTCTGTAAAATATTTTGTAGGATACACCATGCACAATGTATCTTTTCATTGAATCTCTAATTGTCAAGATTATTAACGCCCTTTGATCTCCAATTACTCCAGTTAGGGTTTTGACTTCTTTATTCCAGATTGACTTCTTTCTTGGTACATCCCCAATGTTGCATAATCCAGTTATAGTTTCAATCACTTCTTTCGAGATATGGTCTGGTTTATCCAGAACTAGAATATTGTCATTAAATCTACTCAGAATAAACTTAACTATTTCTGCATTCTCGAAATAAGGAAATTTTCTCCAAATATCGAAGCTTTTGTATTTAGCTTCTTTTAGCCATTTTAATTCATCAGGCAACAACAAGTTTCTTACGACTCTAATCTTCTCATTGTTATACTCATCTAGGTTGATTATCCCTTTGATTTGTTCTATTTTACCTTTTGTACTCATGTCTTATTCCTATTTAAGAGGTTCTTCAATCACACACCAAATTAAATAAAAGTTTTTGAAGTACCTAATGAATTAGGGTTTCATCATCGAATTATCTTCACGCTTTCAAAATTCTGCTATAGAGTGCTCTCCTTCTTTTTCTTCGATGTCAAGTAGCAAATGAGGGTTTCAACTTGCTTTTTATTACCCACACACCTAACCTTTTATTGTAATAAATGTTTTTTCCCTAGGTGATTCAGATACTCTGTTTTCTCAGTTAGCGAGACATAAATTCTTCTATGCACCTTTAATTGCTTGGATTTCTTTATGAGTGCTTTCCAATGCATCTGAAAATCATTAATACAACTGTTGACAATTTTTCGCATTCCGGTACCAACTATAGATAAGGGAGAAATGATTTTCTTAAAAAGCTCCCTCTAGGCCAATGGCCTAAAATTAATTTCTGGAAGAATTATCAGAAGCAGGTTTTGATACAGAACCATTTCCTACCTCATACTCATTTTTCTTACCCATGTCTTCTTCATCTGATCTCTTATTTCATCTGCAGTCTCCTTTCCTTTTTCTTTATCATTTTTCTGCATATTTCTGCCTTTGTATGTTGGACCTTTTCTATCCATATTTTTATTTATGTAGAATCTTGCAATGTGACCGTATTTGTTGCAGTTGTAACACACAACATTTCCTTGTCTAGACCAGTCATTCCATTGATTTCTTCTTAATCTACTAGTTAGCAATATTCCAAAATCTTCCATAGGTGTGACATTTAACATTCCTTCTACTGACAAAGTTGTTTGACACATTTCTACATTCGATTGACTTGTGACCAAACTTATTACAATTGAAACACTGACCAAAGAATGATGGATCACTCAATTTCATTTTATTTCTACATTGAGCAGCCATATGACCAAATTTATTGCAAGCAAAATAGTGTCCATTAAACTTTTGAGCATTAGGTTGTCTTATCGAATGCCTTTTTGCTTTGTTCATCTAATATCTGAAACTTTCTCCTTTGTCATATCCAAGACCTCACTTGTAATTTCCATTCTTCTGTCCTTGAGTCAGCTCATCAAGCTTAACTAAGATAACCTTGAACTTCTCCTTATGTTCATTTGCAGTAGCAACTTCATCCCTGAGAATAACAATTTGTTTGTCAAGCCCCTCTTCATTATTTATGAATTATTGTAGGCCAATCTCCAACTGAATGAATTCTCCATTAATTCTTCTGCATTCACCAGATCTTTCTTTTAAGGATTGAGAAAAATTCTTCTCATTCTTATTTATTTCTTCAATCTCCTTAGTCAGCTTCATCACCATATATTCCATCTCATGTTTTTGGGTAGCATTGTTTCTAGAAAGCTTTTCACATTCTTCAGTTATTTCCTTCAAAGTTTGATTCAGGTGAATATCATCCATTCTTTTTTTCCCTTTATGCTTAATCTGATAACATAGATCCTTTCTCTTTTCCCTAGACTTAACAATATGATCCTTCAATGTCTGAATGAATTTCTCAGCATCTTTAAGATTCACTTTCAATTCCCAAACTTTTGCTTTGGATTGATCAAGATCATCAAGTGCCACCACTAGTTGTTGTTGAAGACTACCAGAGTCCATTACATTCAAAGATCCATCTCAAGTTGTAAAACTTCTTTAGAGGAACTAGCTCTAATACCAATTGTTGGAATCTGGGAACACTAAGAGGGGGGTGAATCAGTGTTCTACAAATTTTAACTTTATTAATCTGATAATTAAACCACTTACAACATTAAACTAAAAGAAAGATACAAACACATGAAGAAATCATCTACAACACCATACACAAGGATTTTTACATGGAAACCTTGTTAGGGGAAATAAACATGGTGGAGTTCAATCCACAATTTGAGTACTCAAATATAAGTTTTACAAAATGAGAATGCACTTGCATTTAGGCACACTGCCTAGAGCTCACTACTCAAAAAAAAAAAGGCTCACTACCTTACAATCAATTTCAAAAGATAACATAAGTGGTGAAATATGGATCAACATCTGTAAATTCCTGAGAATAGTTTTGGTTAAGCACATTATTCAATTTCATGACCTTCTGTCTGATTATGCTCTTCTTTTCTTCTCTGCTACAATTCACATTACAAATCTTATATGCGCAAGTGAAATTGCTTGACTATCCTTCTAAATTTTGCATCACACACCAACACACTTCGCATCTATATCAAAATGATACAATCGATTACTTATATATCCACAGCTAAAGATTTGATCACTACTTGTCGGCTTCAATAAGAAAAAGTATTTTCCAATGGTCAGCTAAATCCACAAGTGATTTTCAATGCACATCACCCAAAGTCGGCCATAGCATAGTGATGACCCAAATCAACATAATAGAACACAAAAATACTTATACAATTTCTCCTCAAATATCCACAGCATATTATATTCACCAAGTCAGCTCTCTGCACTATTAAACAAAAGATCAATGAACTAGATCTCCTAACTTGTACACCACTTGATGTGAATCCAAAAACCTCGAGAGTAAGATATTCCTGTTGGATGTTGTGGTTTTCATTGATGTCAACACTATTAGCATTGGTGATGCTTAAGGCTGTATATATCGAGGATATTGAGAAAATTGTAATAAATATATTGCAGGCAACTAGTGAAGCTGAGAAGGTCATAGTGGAGGAAAGTGTTGTAATTTGATAATTAGGTGATGCACATTAAAGGGTTTGGTGCTAAGTCTATCTAGTGTGTTTTCTGAAAGTTTCAATGGTGTGCATCAAGATTTGAGAAAGTTATGAAGTTCTATGTTCCTATAGTCATTTTGTTACTGTAGCAAGTGTTCTTGGAAGAAGAGGATGAAAGTATGGAAAATTCAATTGTTGTGTATGTTCCTATGACATTCGTGGATGAGTCTAGATCATTCTATATCAATTATGTATGTCCGCATTGATCAGAGTGTTTGTGATTGAATATTTTTCTGATGTGTGCTCGATTTTTCATGTTCTTGGTTGACATGATGGTGGTAGCATGTTGCGGATCCATGAAGATTAATATTTTATTGTTTGGAATGTTTGAAGGTGTTTATTTGAGTCCTCACTATGTTGTGACCAACTTGTGTTGGTGCGCATTAAGATTTATTTATGTATTAAGGCCGACAGTTGTAATTTATTCTTTATTTGTGGCCGACAGTGTAGTGGATATATAAGAGTGGTTGTTTTCCTCAGTTTGGGGAATTCTCAGCATGTGTATGTGAAGTACATGTGTGAATAAAGGTGAAATCATTTAGGAATAGAGTAGAGTGTGAAAGAGATTGAGCAGAGTGTGAAGAAGGTTGAGCGAAGTATATTTGTGCCTAACTAGAACTATAATCAGGCTTGTGAAGAAGCTAATTTATCATTTCATGTTCATCACATGGATTTAATCTGATTATTGTATGTTGTTGGAAAATGTGCCTCAACTTGCTAGCTTGAACCTCTACTAATGGACTTGGCAACTTTTCCCTTTGTGTTCATACATTTGTCACCATACCACGGGTGCCTTCTAGCTGAGGTGCGGTTATGCGGTGTATACCACCATACCACGTGTGCCTTTTGGCTGAGGTGTAGTTGTGCAGTTACCACCCTACCACGGGAGCCTTCTGGCTCAGGTGTGGTTGTGTAGTTATCGCCATACCACAAGAGCCTTCCGTATTAGGTGCAGTTGTGTGGTGGTACCGCCATACCGTAGGAGTCTTTATACAGAGGTGTGGTAGTGTGGGGCATTGTTTGTCTAGTGTTTGTGCGGTGTATACCACCATACTATGGGGTTCCTCTAGATGGCTAGCGTTGGCATGGTGGAAGGACCACAGGGTTCTATTATCTGTATGGTGTGATTGCCAAAGCTATGGGCGAATGATGTGTCGACATGTGGCACAATTTCATTGGTTGTTTTTTACATCGATGTTGTAAATCAACACTCATTGGCCAAAAGCTTTATTTTCTAATACCGATATATTTGAATTAGATGTGCTGACTCCTGGGTTGACAGAGTGCAAATATAGAAATATTCTCTATAAGTAGATTTAATGTTGGGCAACCTAATGCATGTTGTAGGGCAGTGACCTGAGATGAAGGAATCTTGTCAATGGAGTAATTAAATACCCTAATGGTTGTTGGTTGAAAATGGGAATGATCAATGATCGATCAGTGTGTGTGTTTGAGTGGTATGCACAGAGCATTGTAACCATGAACACCAAGACACACATAACAAAGAAGATGTGAATTTGTGGTGGCCCTGAGGTTGTGTTGGCTGAGAGGTTGGTTGAGTGAGTCAATTGGATATGAATCTACATTGTATGTCATGTGAGGAAATTGTAATAGTGCAAGGATTCTTAACGATGTTGTTGCTTGTATTCTCTAGATGAAACAAGATGTTACTCCTATAAAGGCTATGAGCCTAAGACTGTATTGTAACTTTTTTTGTTGCTAAATAATACAATGGCTCAATATTTTGGAGGGTGGGGTTTTTTATTCGAA